>OZ010796.1:482226828-482250828 GCA_963932465.1 Maratus speciosus
ATCCCATAACTTCTTAATTTTTGTACATATCAAATCAGTTTAAAGTTTTTATTACTTCTAAAAATAGCGCCAAAAATTCATGCATCACAAATTTTTGATAAAATTTAAAATAGGCTCAAGGGGCGCAAAAAATAGGGTTTTGGGGAGAAAAAAATTCCTTACTACGTCAATTATCAAGATATTAAGTACAATAATTTTATTATACATCTCCTTAATATTATCTACAACTTTTATATTCACAAGTTTTTGATAGGACCAATTCGTACCGAAAAAAAAAAAAAAAAAAAAAAAAGAAGGTTGAAAAAGAAAATTTTTCATAACTCCGTCAATTCACAAGATATAAAATCTCCATGAATTTATCATATATCTTCTTAATATTGTCGTCAACATTTATATAGACAAGTTTTTGATAGGGCCAATTCTTAAAGCAAAAACAAATTAAAAATACATAGCGGTTGAAGAAAAAAATCATCTTATTAAGGGTGCATTCAAATCCAAACTGTCTATTATCTTACTCATTTTTAAATTCATTTTTGCTCTCAAACGCATCCAATTGCTAGATTCTCTTATTCAGAAACTGTATAATGCACAGTAATGATCGATTTTTTGATAGAGGCAGAACGTATTTCAAAAAATGATTTCAAAGTGGGCATTTTGAACAGAATTTCCCGAAGCGATTGTGTTAGAAACGAAAAATATTGCCCTACTGAGAAAATAATGGTTTATTAATCAAGTTTTAATTAATTGAAAGAAAAATAAAAACACAGGTCGCTTATAAATCTTTTCAAAAATCACGTCAGCATGTTTCCTATTTTTTTTATTAAAAATTAATCTGAAAATGTGCCAGAAAATTTCGAGTTGTTGAGTATGGAAAAATATTTTTTTAATATCGCCTTAACATGATTCTGATAAAACCAGCTATTTTATAAAAAATGAAATATAAACTCGTCAAAAGCAGGCAGATAAAACTGTTAAAGTGGATTTATATCTAATAATGATTTAGTTTTTGTTGGTGAAATTAGTATACTTAACTTCGAAATCTACCTCTGCCTGTAGGCCGGGCCGGCAGGGATTTTTTTCTATTTAGAATACAAGTATACATTTAGGAAAATTAATCATTAAATAATCCAAATTGATTCTAAAATATTTTTCAAGCAAACTTTCCTCACAATGGCACTTTTCTTACATGGCATCTAATTTTTTTTTTTTTTTTTCGTCTTAAGAATCGATTCTAGTTTTCTGTATTCTTAATTTTTAAAAAAATTTCAAAATTTAAAACCAATGACAAAGGGTATCAGCTCCCTTGTACTATAATTAATTAATAAGTTAATAATTTTCTTATTTTAACTAACCAATTTTTCAATTTTAAAATTTTCATTTACCTCAAAACAAAAGTTATCCTTTAAAATATTAATTTCTTATCAACATTTCAATTAATTAATAAATTAAGAGCCACTCAAAATAATGAGCTTACCTTTTGTTTTGCTGGGGCATTTTCTCTCGGGAAGTGTTCTGCACGGCACTGCACTGCACTCTCCTTTCACTGCACTCTCCTTTCACTGCACACAGTCTTGCATCTGGTTGTCGTCTAGAGCACTTTTTTTTGGTGAACTGTCCGGCACGATACTGGTGTCACTTTTCTCTACGCACAGTCTTGCGTCTGGAGCACTTTCTTAGGGGAACTGTCCGGCACTATACTGGAGTCGTTTTCCTATGCACACGGTCTTGCATCTGGAGCTCTTTCTTAGAGGAACTGTCCGGCACGATACTGGTGTCGCGTTTTTCTACACACGGTCTTGCGTCTGGAGCACTTTCTTAGGGGAACTGTCCGGCACTATACTGGTGTCGTTTTCCTATGCACACGGTCTTGCATCTGGAGCTCTTTCTTAGAGGAACTGTCCGGCACGATACTGATGTCGCTTTTTTCTACACACGGTCTTGCGTCTGGAGCTCTTTCTCTTAAGCTAGTCTTTTAATGTTCAGAGTCCTTGCTGTGCATACCACCTTCTGCCACCAAGTTGTAAAACCTTCGACTAACAGGTGGAAGTGGTAGCGTGGAACTTCAGTCAAGCGGAGGCCCAAGTAATAATTAAATCAAACAATTTATTTAAATGCATAAGATAAATTAATATTTCTTGATTAATTACTTGTATTTACAACTATTTTATATTTTTGAGTCCTTTCAGCTGACGACAATGTTCATTAAAGGCTTAATGTTCAGTGTATAGGATTAGCATTCAAATCTATCGGATTCTTTCTCGATACAAATCCAAAGTCCTGTCACGATAGTCTCGTAAGAAACAGCTGCCTCTGTTTTCTGGTGTATACCAGTCCGTTGTCAACTACTCATATTTCCCGGTTTCCACTGGAGAAATCTTACCCTGCCCGAAACGGCAGATTCTTCTATCCCTTCGGATCTATCCGAAAATTCAACTCCCAACTCAGAGAGCAGCTCTCTCCTTGGGATTCAAAAACGCATCTCCCTCCCTTTCTCTTTTCGTTCAAATTCACCTTTTTAAAACAAAGGCTATCTATGGCCCAGTCAGAGTCTAGGTTGAATGACATCACTAACATGCTTCAATCTCATAGGCCAAGAGAGACCCTCGCTGCTAGCGTGAGAAAATTTTGCATCTAGTTTCATTTTTAAATTGTCCTGGGAAAATATCGGCAAACTTGCTACTTAAAAGGGATTCCGTAACTCCTCTTTTTCTCATGCCGTCCTCCTTTTCAGTCAACCTTTAAGATTGGTTTAGATGGATTGATTCTTTTTATCATTTCCTGCAGAACCTTGAGAATTAGAAATATTTTGAACTGTTATGCTTATACATTGCTTTTCCTATCTAGAGTTCTCTTTTGAAAATATATGAGACTTTTTTTGTGAATTACATTGGATTCTTCACAATATATATACTGTTAAATCTATTATCAAAAAGTTTACATATGATATAGATATTTTTATATATGAAATTTCAATCTATTACAATAAACCTATTGAATATTTTAATCAATGGAAAATATTAGTATTTGAAAAATTAACTATGGCTTTACAAAATAATATTTCTGATTTGATTTCTATTAATACAAAGTATTTTTTCCAACAAATTACTAAATTACAAAAACAACTACGTTATTACATATGTAGACAAATCTCCTAATAATTATGCAATCATATGTAAATCTTATTATCACCAACTTTTTACAACCTGTATTTCTTCTAATAAACCTTTTCAAAAAACTAATGAAAATGTAATTGTAAATAATCGTAAAATTCAAAGTTATTATAAACTATTAAATATTCTATCTACTAACTTTAATTATCCTTATTTAGTTCTTATTCCCAAATTTCATAAAACTCCAATTAAATTTAGGACTGTAACTATTGGTTGCATTGCAATACATATAATAATAAAGCCAATAAACTTCTATTAAAAATTCTTAATCAATTATATATACTTACTACAAACAATGATAATACACATTGTATAGAAAATAGCTATCAACTGGTAAATATTTTTAAAAATCTTCATTGTGTATATAATATAACGACATATGACTTCAAATATCTTTTTAATAATATAGACTTATTAGATTTATATAATATTATAAATGCATTATTTAAAAAGTATTATAAAAAACTGGAATTACCATCTAATATAGATATCCCTTATTTTAAATCTTTAACAAACTTCATTATCTATAATAATTATATCTTGCAAGATAACACATTATATTTACAGCACGTCGGTATACCACAAGGTGGTTGTACATGTACATCCATTTTATTATCAGACTTATATCACTATGAACGTACTTTTACTAATAATAATCTACATTTATATCGTTATATTGATGACATAATTTTAATTGATACTGATCAATCTGCAATTTCTCGATTTCCAGTAGATTATCCCACTAATTTGGAATTAACGGAAAACCTCTTATCTAACAATACAATTAAATTTTTAGATCTTAAAATTACAATAAAAGACAACAAAACAATAACAGATTTATATGATAAACGTAAAGAATTTAAATTCAAAGTTAATACATTTACAAATTTTAAATCTCGTCTTCATCATTCTGTAAATCGAAATATAATACTTAATCATTTATATAGAATAAAATGTTTATGTTCTTCTCATCTAATTAACAATAATATTAAAAAACAATTTATGATGCATTAAATCATGGTTTTCCAAAAAAATTCGTATATTCATTAATATACAATTAGTACTTACATGATCTTTAAAAAAACAAATTAACACATGCGTAAACAAAATTACAAAAAAAATTTATAAAATAAAAAAATATTTATATAAAAAATTAAAAATTGTAAAATAATAATAAACAATTACTATAGGATTGTTGGGTGGGTAGATGTTAGAGTACGGAGGTGGGTGGTGTTGTCCGGATAATACGCAATGGTTAATTAAAAAAAATGATGGGGCTTTTGTATTGTAGCTACATTTCTAATACGTATTTTATACGGATGTTGATTTGATGTTTTATATGTAATTGGTGAAATTTTATTTTAATTCATATTAAATTTAGCTTATTTAATATTTAATCAAATTCAAAATTAACTTGTTTTTAAATTTTAGTCTACCCAGGACAATATCATATTAATTAATAATAGTATACCCTCTTTATAGTGATTAATATGCATATAAGTTTATTTGATATAACTAATGTTATACTGTATGTATTAGAAATGGGTAATTAGTTTTTATTATTATCCCTCTATACTTTTAAATATTGTTTTATTTTCAACTTTGTATTCCATGATTAATTATCGGTTTAATGTGTTTGATTGTCACAATCATATTTTTTTATCTTTTTTATGGCTAATATGAAGATAATCCACACACTATATTAGTGATCTTTAGGCTATTGGGAATTTTAGAATCTGACAATCTTCTATAAACATCCATTTTTTATTTATTTTTTTTCCTGTTCATTTTTTATATGTAATAATAATTATTAAAGTTTTTTATATTTTTTATTATACATAATTTATTTTATGTTATAGCATATAGCTATATTCTATATACAGGGTGATTCATAAAAGATGGGCAGAACTTTAAGGGGTTATAGTACACTTAAAGACAAATAATATTAAATAGGAGACTAAGGGTCCCAGACGTATTCCCAAGGAGATAGGGGGCATTAAAGTTTAGGGTCCGAAATTTCAAATGATTATAAAACATGGAAAAATTGGTCGATTCGTTTGCGGTTTTTGCAAAAAATTTTCTTTATGCCAGTATTTTCTTGAAATAAAATTTTAAAGTTCAATTTCAAAAAATGCCGATAGGGGGCGCTTTAGACTTTGGAGTAACAAACAACTATTTTTTAACGTTATTTTTTGTATTTCTTTAAATGATTTTGAAAGCTTAGACTTAAACTTAAATTTTGATCTAAAAATCTGAGTCCTAACGAGTAGTTAAGTAGCGTAAACTGAAATTTGAAATTTGAAACCCTTCTCCCCCCAGAACAAAAATCAGTTATTCCCGATCTTTGTGTCGTAGATTAGGCTCTAACTACTGCCACGTTTTGCTAAAATTATTCTTTATGTCAGTATTTTCTTAAAAATAAATTTTAAAGAAAAATTTCAAAAAATTCCGATAGAGGGCGCTTTAGACTTTGGAGTAACGAACAACTATTTTATACCGTTATTTTTTGTGTCTCATTAAATGCTTTCTAAAGCTTAGACTTAAACTTAAATTTTCAGCTCAAAATCTGAATCGCTGAGCGTGGTTCAGTAGCGAGGGGAGGGGGTTCAAATTTCAACTTCTGAACATAGTTCAGTTTGCACTACTTAACCATGCCCAACGATTCTGTGCTGTGATACGAGGCAAAAATACAACTTTCGTCAAGGACTGCATAGTCGGAATTCACTCATAAAGGCACTGGCACAGTTGGAAACGTCGCTCATGCAAACGTTAAAGCTCCATTCCTGACGCTAGTCACCGGGTGAAGAAGGAAACAGAAAGTATGCAAATGTCAAATGGGGAAGAAGAAGAACACGTATGCAAAATTTCGACACGATTCAGGCATAAAAACCACTGAACGGTGAGTCAAGTGTAAGTCGCTGTAGTAATGAATCGGAAGATGGTGTCCTTCACGAATAAGGAAAAGGCTGAGATGCATTTAATTTACGGAGCGGCAGATGGAAATGGTGCAGAGGCACAACGAATGTACGGAGAGCGATTTCCCAACAGGCGGTTGCCTAACCGCAAAACTTTCGAGCGCTTGCACAGACAGTTGTGTGAGACGGGATCATTTCTCGCTTCCCGGTTGAATGCAGGTCGTGCAAAAAAGGACGAATCAGTAGTTGTTGCAGAAGCCATTCTGGATGTAGTAGCGGCGCAGCCAAGTACAAGTACACGAACAGTGGCTAGGCAGGTGGATACCTCACAGTCCATGACTTGGAGGGTACTAAAGGATGAACATTTGCTCCCGTTTCATGTGCAACGAGTCCAGAAACTGTCTCCAGGGGATTATCCAAATCGTATTGAATTCGCCCGCTGGTTTCTGCAGCAGAACGCGCTAAATCCACATTTTGGACGAACTGTGCTTTCCACCGATGAATGTACCTTCACACGTGAAGGTACATTTAACACACACAATGCACATGTATGGGCGGATGTCAATCCACATGTTACGTATCCACATGCTCATCAGAGACGCTTTTCCATCAATGTTTGGGCAGGAATCCTCGGAGACCACCTAATCGGACCGTACCTTCTTCCTGAACGCCTCAACGGTAAAACATACCTCACATTTCTGCAACATGTGCTGCCAGACCTGTTAAACGTTGTTCCTCCACGCATCCGGCGGGTCATGTGGTTCCAGCACGATGGAGCGCCAGCCCATTACGTACGAGACGTCCGCAACTATCTGGACATCACATTTCCGAACAGATGGATTGGTCGAGGTGGTCCTGTTGCTTGGCCTGCTCGCTCGCCAGATCTTTCACCCCTCGATTTCTTTTTTTGGGGACGATTGAAGGCTCTTATGTATGAGACACCCATTGAATCCCCCCAGGAACTGGTCGCCAGACTTTCCGCCGCTGTAGGGGAAGTGCTCGAAAAGCCTGATGTTTTCGCGAATGTTCGCCGTTCCATTCTTCGCCGTTGTTCTGCGTGCATAACCTCTGGTGGTCACAATTTTGAACATTTATTGTAATTACATGTTAATAAATATGCTTTGGTAACATAATCCTAATTTGTGTCTTTTTACCTCGTATCACAGCACACAATGTGTGGACATGGTAAACTGAACTGTGCTCAGGAGTAGAAATTTCAAACCCCTCTCCCCAGAAACTTAACCACGTCTAACGATTCAGATTTTGGGCTGAAAATTTAAGTCTAAGCTTTAGAAAGCATTTAATGAGACACAAAAAATAACGGTATAAAATAGTTGTTCGTTACTCCAAAGTCTAAAGCGCCCTCTATCGGAATTTTTTGAAAATTTTCTTTAAAATTTATTTTCAAGAAAATACTGACATAAAGAATAATTTTAGCAAAACGCGGCAGTAGTTAGAGCCTAATCTACGACACAAAGATCGGGAATAACTGATTTTTGTTCTGGGGGGAGAAGGGTTTCAAATTTCAAATTTCAGTTTACGCTACTTAACTACTCGTTAGGACTCAGATTTTTAGATCAAAATTTAAGTTTAAGTCTAAGCTTTCGAAATCATTTAAAGAAATACAAAAAATAACGTTAAAAAATAGTTGTTTGTTACTCCAAAGTCTAAAGCGCCCCCTATCGGCATTTTTTGAAATTGAACTTTAAAATTTTATTTCAAGAAAATACTGGCATAAAGAAAATTTTTTGCAAAAACCGCAAACGAATCGACCAATTTTTCCATGTTTTATAATCATTTGAAATTTCGGACCCTAAACTTTAATGCCCCTTATCTCCTTGGGAATACGTCTGGGACCCTTAGTCTCCTATTTAATATTATTTGTCTTTAAGTGTACTATAACCCCTTAAAGTTCTGCCCATCTTTTATGAATCACCCTGTATTATCAATGTTATAAAATTATTTAATTTCTCAGTGTTGATTAAATGGGTATGGTAATAGAATATATTGAAAGCATTTTATTAACATTTAAATTTTTTTAATTTTTTTAAATAATGATATATAGTATGGTATTATTTATATATTAGGATTTGTGTGGTAATGCAGTTGATATATTTTAAATTCATTAACTTTTATTTGGTTCATCTTGTGACATTTGAATAATAATTATAGTTTTAAAATAACATAATAGATGGCAGCACCAAAATTTTGTTACAGTAATAATTTTAATTTTTTACACCAGGTGGTATTGAACGCTGATAATTGGCAATATTGTAAAATAGAAATTAAACAATTTAAAAGTGTTTTTAGGTATTTTAAATAATGTAATTATTTTCTATTTATATTATATTAATTAAATTTATCACGGTATTTCAAAATGAATTAACTGAATCCATAGGTTTTAATTTCTGTGTTAACTTAAATGTTTAATTCACCTTAATCTTATCGTGCTTTTGGATACCATGTGCAGGAAGATATTTTGAAAACAACTGGGATTTTATTCGGTATGTTGTGTAATATTTCTATTTTTTATGCTATAAATTAAATATTTAAATGTTGTATTGTTTTTTCCATTTCATGCCATTTGAAATTATTCTGTTTTCATCTTGAAACTATTCTCTTGGTCATATTGGTTGTTTGAGTACAGGATAAAAAAAAATTTCGGCTTTTAGCTTTTTTCTCACAGAAAACAACCGATTTGCTTATATCATTGAATTCTATTCTCTTGAAAACGTAATTCAATATATAAGTTTTTCTATTATTTTTTTTCGATATCCATATTCTCCTTTTTTTCTTCCATATTAATTCTTGTAATTAAGTATAAGGCACTTTATTTTATACATACAGTTGTATATTATAGGTTTGTGGTATCCATTTTTATTGTCATTTCATTCACAATATTGCGGTTTTTGATGATGGTCGGTAACGTTTAATTAATGGTTATATATATATATATATATATAACAAAACATACAAAAACATAATAAACAAGCTGCAAAGTATAAAATAAAAGTCCCTTGTACTATATAACAAAAATTAATAATGAAAAAAAAAGAGAAGAAAATGGATTTCAATAAAAATAATTGAAAAGCTTATATATTGAATCACGTTTTCAAGAGTACATAACTCAATTATACAAGCAAAATCGGTCATTTTCTGTGAGAAAAAAAAAAGCTAAAAGCTGAAAATTTTTTCCCCCTGTACTCTAACGACCAACAGAACCAGAAGAATAGTTTCAAACTGAAAACAGAATAAAATTAAATGCTATGAAATGGAAAAAGTAATACAACCTTTTATATAATTAATTTATATCAAGGAAAAATAGTAATATTACGCAAAATACCTAATAAAATCCCAGTTATTATCTCCAAATACACATCAGCACATGGTATCATCCATAAGCACAATAATTTTAAGGTTATTTTTGCAGTTAAGTTAACACAGATTTTAAAACCTAATATATACAGTTAATCAATTTTGATATAACCGTGATAAATTGAATTAAAATAATATAAGTAGAAAATAATTACATAATGCAGTGGTGTAAAATTGGCGCAAAGAAGGAGCCTATTGACACCACTAACTTTTAGTAGTATTTTTTGGCTTATCTAATGACAGAATTTCTGAGTTTTTATTAAAGGGAAGAATACTATAAAATATTAGTGGTGTCAATAGACTCCTCCTCTGCGCCAATTTTCCACCACTGCATAATGAGTAAATTACCATTTAACACGTTTAAATTGTTTTAAATTTCTTAACTAAAGTAAAAAATTCCCAAAACTATAAGTTTACAAAATCGCAAATATCCAAAATTAAGCTCCACCTCGTGTTAAAAATTGATATTATATATATATATATCTGATATTTGTCATACTGTAACTCTCGTATTTATGAACCGATTTGGATATAATTTCGTGTGTGCATAGTACATACCAATGCCTCGACCGAGATCGTTGGCCAGCTTCATCCATCAATATGTTTAAAAATGGCGGCCATTTAAAATTTTTTTTTAATTTAAAATTTAAAATGAGGCACAAAAAAATTAGACATTGAAAAAGATTTTTTTCTTATGTGTTTGAGCTTGATACAAAGATTCTGGAGCATTTTTTGTTTCGTCTATATCTTAAAAAATGGCTGAGTTATAGCACTTTCAATTTCTAGCATGGCTGACATTTTGAAACGATCTGATTTTTGTCAAGCGATAATACACGTATTTATGAACCAATTTGGATGTGACAAGGAATGTGCATAGTACATAGCAATGTCTCAACCGAGTTTGTTGGCTAGCTTCATCCGCAATCTTGTTTCAAAATGGCGGCCATTTAAAAATTAAAAAATAAAATAAAATTTAAAATGAGGTACAAAAAAAAATTAGAAATTGAAAAAGATTTTTTCCTTATGTGTTTAAGCTTGATACAAAGATTCCGGAGCATTTTTTGTTTCATCTATGTCTTAAAAAATGGCTGAGTTGTAGTACTTTGAATTTCTAGCATGGCTGACAATTTGAAACGGTCTTATTTTTGTCACGCGATAACACGCGTATTTAAGAACCGATTAGGATGTGACAAGGCATGTGCATAGTACATAGCAATCTCTCGGCCGAGTTCGTTTGTTAACTTCATACGCCATCTTGTTTCAAAATGGCGGCCATTTAAAAATTAAAAGAAAAAACTTTAATTTAAAATGAGGTACAAAAAAGTCCTTCCGGCCAGTGCCGGGAGGAAGAGGTAGCTTTCATATTCCTTATTTTTAAAAAGCAAGCTTATATTATTCAAACAGACGAAGCTCAATTTAGTGGAAACCGATTATAGGAGATTCAATCCTAATCTTTATCAATACTAAATCATTATGAATGAGAATTTCGCGAAATTAGTCAGTTTTATCAAAGCTGCTTTTATTTAAAGTAACTTATATTTGGTTACCAAATTCGGCGATATCTTGAAGTTCCTGCCATTTTAAGACAATATGGTGGATGAGGCTAACGAGTGAACTTGGTCGAGACCTTAGTAATTCCTGTGCACATGCTCACTCACATCGGAATCGGTTGATATATACAAGTTCTGTCGCAGGCAAAAAATCAGATTTTTCAAAATGTCACCCACATTTGAAATTCAAACTGCTATATCTGAGCTATTTTCTAAGATAAAGACAAAAAAAAAATGCTCCGGAATCCTTATATCATGGTCAAATACTTAAGAAAGAAACCTTTTCAAATTTCTAATTTTTTTGCACCTCACTTTAAATATAATTTTTTTATTTAATTTAATGGCCTCCATTTTGAAACAAGATGGCTGATGAAGCTGGCCAGCGAACTTGGTCGAGACATTACGATATACTATCCACATGCCTTCTTACATCGAAATAGGTTAATAAATACGCGTGTTATCACGTGACAAATATCAGATCGTTCCAAAATTTCAGCCATGCTGCAAATTCAAAGTGCTATAATTCAACCATTTTTTAAGATATATACGAAACAAAAACTGCTCCGGAATCTTTGTATCAATGTCAAACACATAAAAATCTTTTTCTTTTGATAACTCGTTTTAAATTTTAAATTTAATTTTTTTTAAATCGCAGCCCTTTTGAAACAAGATGGCGAATGAAGCTGACCAACAAACTCGGTCGAGAGATTGGTATGTACTATGTACACACCAAGTTACATCCAAATCGGTTCATAAATACGCCTGTTATAGCATGACAAAAATCAGGCTGTTTCAAAATATCAGCCACAATAGAAATTCAAAATACTATAACTCAGCGATTTTTTTAGATATAGAAGAAAAAAAAACTGTTCCGGAATCTTTGTATTAAGGTCAAACACATACAAAAAAATCTTTTTCATTTTCCAATTTTTTGGTACCTTATTTTAAATTTTAAATTAAAAAATTTTTTTAAATGACCGCCATTTCGAAACAAAATGGCGGATGAAGCTGGCGTACGATCTCGGTCGAGAAATTGGTACGTATTATATATACACCAAGGTACATCCAAATCGGTTCATAAATACGCCTGTTATCGCGTGACGAAAATCAGGTCGTTTCAAAATGTCAGCCCCGCTAGAAATTCAAAGTGCTATAACTCAGCCATTTTTTAAGATATAGGCGAAACAAAAACTGCTCCGGAATATTTGTATCAAGGTCACATAAGAAAAAAATATTTTTCAATTTTCAATTTTTTGGTACCACATTTCAAATAAAATTTTTTTTAAAAAAATTTAAATGGCCGCCATTTTGAAACAAGATGGCGGATGAAGCTGGCCAACGAACTCGGTCGAGACATTAGTACGTATTATGTATACACCGAGGTACATCCAAATCGATTCATAAATACGCCTGTTATCGTGTGACAAATATCAGGTCGTTTCAAAATGGCAGCCACGCTAGAAATTCAAAGTTCTATAACTCAGCCATTTTTTAAGATATAGACGAAACAAACAATACTCCGGAATCTTTGTATCAAGGTAAAACACATAAGAAAAAAATATTTTTCATTTTTAAATTTTTTGGTACCACATTTCGAATTTTAAATTTTTTTAAAAATTTTAAATGGCCGCCATTTTGAAACAATATGGCGGATGAAGCTGGCCAACGAACTCGGTCTAGACATTTGTTTGTACTATCTACACACCGAGTTTCATCCAAATCGGTTCATAAATGCGAGAGTTACAGTGTGACAAATATCAGATATATATATATATATATATATACGGATATATATATATATATATATATATATATATATCAACTTTTGAACGGAGGGTGGTTTCGGGGTCTGGGGGTCATGATCGATGAAAATATACCAAAATTTTTTGAAATCGCTTTCCTCCGAACGGCTGCAATAGGTAGCTTTTTGTAATGAAAGCTACCTAAAATATTAGAAATTGAAAAATATTTTTTTCTTATGTGTTTGAGCTTGTTGCAAAGATTCCGGAGCATTTTTTGTTTTGCCTTTATCTAAAAAAAAGGCATATAGCAGTTTGAATATCTAGTGTGGGTGACATTTTGAAAAATCTGACTTTTTGCCTGCAACAGCACTCGTATATATCAACCCATTTAGGTATGACTGAGCATGTGCACAGGAATTAATTAGGTCTCGACCAAGTTCATTGGTTTACTTTGTTGCACCCATTACGTTGTTTTAAAATGGCGGACTATCACCGATAATTCGGGTTAATATAATTATTAATATAATTCGGGATAGAACCGAATCTGGAGACAAAATATAAATCACTTTAATAAAACCAGCTTTGATAACGCAGACTAATTTCGCGAAATTCTCATTCATTCAATATTGACAAAAATTAGTATTTAATCTTCTATAATCGGGTTCCACTAATTTGAGCTCCGTGTGTTTAATAATTTAAGCTGGCTTTTAAAAAATAAGGAATATGAAAGCTACCTCTTCCTCCCGGCACTGGCCGGAAGGACTTTTTTTATTATGTTTAGCGTTTAACTTTCAGGGGGCTTAGGGAAATATATACAAGTATAGATCTCTAAATAGATATAAATATATATCACTGGTAAAGTATTTAGTCTATCAATAACTCATTACTAAAGTTGTCTAACTAGACTAAAAGTAAAACTTTTCTCCAAAGCATTAAGCAAAATATGCTTTATCTAAAATGTGTGCTAATTTTTCTGACTAATTCACAGGTAAAAGTTTTAATAGCTTATGATTTATTAACAGTTAATTTTTGAGTATGATAGTAGTAATAGCCCCACTAAAAGCTACAAAAAGGGGCGTGGCCGTTTGATTGACAGGTGGGCGTGGTAGCTGTCAATCAAAAGGTGGCGTGTCTGAACATGTACTGTTAGAGGGGGGGTGATTTTTTTTTCTTGTGGGAGGCTAGGGTGCTTTTTCAGGAGGGGGAGTCACGGAATCGTAGCCACTAGGTGCTACAAAAAGGGGCGTGGCCAATGTTTCAGGAGGGGGATGAAATGGGGGGAGTCATGTGACTGGATCGTATAGGATAACGGTAGTTGAGTTGTTTTTTGCTGGATGTTTGTATCGTACCCACTAGGTGCTACAAAAAGGGGCGTGGTCAATGTTTCAGGAGTGGGGGGATGAAATGGGGGGAGTCACGTGACTGGATCGTATAGGATAACGGTAGTTGAGTTGTTTTTTGCTGGATGTTTGTATCGTACCCACTAGGTGCTACAAAAAGGGGCGTGGTCAATGTTTCAGGAGTGGGGGGATGAAATGGGGGGAGTCACGTGACTGGATCGTATAGGATAACGGTAGTTGAGTTGTTTTTTGCTGGATGTTTGATTTTTTTTTCTTGTGGGAGGCAAGGGTGCTTTTTCAGGAGGAGGGGAGGAAAGGGGGGAGGGAAGTCACGTGACTGGATCGTATCCACTAGGTGCGACAAAAAGGGGCGTGGTCAATGTTTCAGGAGTGGGGGATGAAAGGGGGGAGTCACGTGACTGGATCGTTTAGGATAACGGTAGTTGAGTTGTTTTTTGCTGGATGTTTGATTTTTTTTTCTTGTGGGAGGCAAGGGTGCTTTTTCAGGAGGGGGGAGGGGAGTCACGTGACTGGATCGTATCCACTAGGTGCTACAAAAAGGGGCGTGGTCAATGTTTCAGGAGTGGGGGATGAAATGGGGGAAGTCACGTGACTTTATCGTATAGGATAACGGTAGTTGAGCTGTTTTTTGCTGGATGTTTGAGGGGGGAGGAACAGGGGGGGGAAATGTCAATTTCGGGTTTCTCGAGGGGTGGCTCATGAGAGGAGAAGTCAATCACGTGTTACAAAACAAGGGTCTCTTTTTTTTATGAATTATTTTTTTATTTTAATTTAAACGAATATAACTTTTAATGGAATGGATGATTAGTTTAGAATTTTAAATTGGTTTCAAAACTATTTTTATTTTTTCAGTTTAATGATTTTTAATTAGAACCTTATACTGAATGTCTTATTTTCATGATGACGTAATCGGTTATTTCAATTAACATAGTATTTCAAATATTAACCCTTTCCGGCACGCTGTGCCCGGGTCGGGATACCTAATTTTAATTCCAAACTTACGAACGTCACCAAGAATATTTTAGTAAAATTTTGTTTTTATAATGAACATTAAAAGTAACCTGTTTTTAATTTCTAAAAAAGTCGTTTCAAAATTTCGGTGTCAGTCAATCATTTCATCATTTTACAACAAAAATTGCCCGTGCCGGAAAGGGTTAAGGGCTTTCAGGACTCTTAAAGCTTTAAAATTTTCGAATGTTTAATTTTTTTAGATGTTAAACTCCTATCTTTTCTTAACATTTTGATGTAATTGTTTCCTTGAAATTCCCATTGGAACAGGAGTTATGGATTTTAGAATTATATCTGCTCAATAGCTGAAGCGGCGTTTACGAAGCTTTGATGTCATTTTTCTTCAAATGATGAATTTGGGCATAACGCCCACGATATCTCAAAAACCTCTGAATAATTTTTCATTAAATTTTCAAAACATATGTTTCATGTGAGTCTGTATAAACTGAACCTAAAATTTCCTTTTTATTCTTCAAAAAAATATTTTTTATGTGATTATATTGTTGAAATTTTCAAAATTTTGCATTCGCTAAATACCACTTGGTACTAAAAATATGAAAATGTTTTAAATACAAATTAATTTAGGTTCAGGGTAATTACTACAATCTGAAGCATAAGTAGGTATCAAAATTTTCATTCTAGTTGCAAAATTTATTTTGTAGTCCTGCGCGTAATCTGTTATGCCGATTTTCTGCTCGTCAAATGTCTGACAGTTTGGAGCCCCCTGTAAATGCTAATTCTGCATTTTTCAATCTTTTAAATACGTGAAATGAAACCACACACTTATATCTTTCGTCCCAATTAAAATTGTGTCTTAAAATCAAATATATTTTAAGATATTAATTGATGAAAATGGTCTTTTTTTTTCTTTTTTTTCCAATTTTAAGAGTTCTGAGACCCCTTAAGCTTTCTTTTAGCTTCATCTGACGAATTTTATAAACTTGTGTTGCTTAATGTATAGCCTTAGACTATTCATCAGAGGTACATATTGTTTTTTAATTCTTATGCACAATGAAATAAAAAAAAAGAACTTTAAAATAAAAAAAAACTTTATTATAAAATATTTTACAATGTGACATGGTGAAATGAAACGTAAATGTACACGTTATTATTTATTATGTCGATGAGATTTCTTCGTGCATTATGGCATCACCATCTAAAATGAATACTGTTTATGAAGCTTCATTCATCCAACTGTGATCGTCTTCTTTTGCCAGTTCTCTAATTTCCTTTAAATTTTCTAAGCACTTTTTACAAAACACCATCATATCGTCAATTTCAGGAATTTTTCGCAGTTGTGCTAGAAAAAAAGATAAAAATTATGCAGTATATGTAAAAGTTTCACTATCCACATATATACTACAGTAACAACGGAATGGACAAACATGTAACAGTTTTCGTACGGTTGCTTACTTTTAAGTACCAGTAATTCTGAAAAACAAATTCTTCTTATTTTAACGCAGAAATTTGTCTTGCAATTGAAACATGTGAAATTTACTTTTCTGAAATACTATTATTCAAAAGTAAGCATCGTACGAATCCTGATGTAATGACGATAAACTGTGTTTTTTATGATGATCCAACACCAGTACGACAAAGTTTAAAGTGTTAGAGAACACTGTAAAAAAAATTAGTATAGGAAAGTTGAGTTGCAATCCACTTATTCAGTTATAAATAGAATAGGATCTCACTCCATGTCGAACCCAGATTTTCGCTCAAAACTTTGACAACATCGAAAATACGGGGTGTTTCTAAATGAATATCGGGGTTTTAACGCTTGATAGTATTTATTACATAAAACTTAAAATTATAATTAATACATAAAATGAAAGAGCAACTCGAACAGTTTTACCTACAAGGTTACAAGTGTTCAATGTGAGCACCTTTCGTCACACGGCACACATCAAGTGGATAGCTCAGTTTTTCCCAAACGTTGATTAGCAAAGAAGTTCTGTTCAGACGCTCACCCGATCTGACGCCATGTGATTTATACCTGTGGGGGTTCATAAAGGATCGCGTGTATGTGCCTCTACTACCAGCTGACTATTGCAGCTGTTGCAACAATGACCCCACAGACACTAATCATCGTTTGGGAAGAACTGAGCTAGCGACTTGGTGTGTGCCGTGTGACGAAAGGTGCTCGCATTGAACACTTGTAAGCTTGTAGGTAAAACTATTTGAATTGTTCTTTTATTTTATGCGTTAATTATACTTTTAAGTTTTATGTAGTAAATACTACCAAGCGTTAAACCCCGATATTCATTTAGGAACACCCCGTAATTTATCAATAATTTAACAGATTTACTTTACTTTCTATGAAATGTGATAAATTCCCAAGAACTGCTGGAAATGGCCACGATCTCCGTCCAAACAACACTGATTTAGATGCTCCCTAATTTAGAATGTAGCTCACAGAACATATGGATCACTCACCTAGTTATAGTGCACTTCCCGTGGTATCACCCCATTTGACACTAAACAAACTAGGACTTTTGAAAATATCAATAAAATACTATCATTATTGTTAAATGTATGCCAGATGGGGGCAGGGGGGACTGATTCCCAATGAAAGCTCTTGTGCACCCCTCTAGCCTCATCATAAGATACTTGTACCACATAAGGTCATGCATTTAATAAGGCCTTAAGCTTCTATATTGTAGAATACGATCTCAGGATGACATATGATAGCACATTCCTGACAGTTTATCTGTCCTCGACATATGCAGAGTGTTTCAGTCACAACACAACCGATACTTCGTCGTCATTTTCGGATCACTAAATGTTTCAACACTTAGTTGTTAAAAATAGTAAGTAAACTTTAATATTGAATCAGCGTACATTATTGGTTAAATTTTACAATATTTGTATGATATACGATGTAATTTAACGATTTTTTAGAATGTATATGGGGCATTCTCACAATCTTTTGACTTTCATGTCCCTGAATAATAATTTTTATTTTAATACACTTTTTTGTGTTTTTTTTTATTTCATATACTGGGGAACAACCCATTGCACGATTGCACAACAATATTAACGAGATAAATAAGTTTTGGACGATGTTGGGTGTCCATACACCTGGAAAACTCCTACACCGTCCCGTGTCCCTGATGCTGATTCTTAAGTTTGGAGCTGTCTGGATAAAATTTTTTCAATAAAAATAATTCAATGTAATTTTTTTCTGAAACTGGAACTATTGTTTTATATAAATATGTAGCTAAAAATTAACCTGCACACATTTTTAGGGTTGTTATTATTTTTTAAACTCTGTCACTGGGTTTTAGATTCCTTACCATCCCTCTTCTAAAATTATACAGAAAATCATTTCAGATGCAGCCACAGAATTTTTTTCAAGTTTTTTCTCATGCAGAAGTATGCTAGAGAAATAATGTCTAAAATTCTTTGGCAGGAAATTTACTGTAGAATTTACATCAGCATTTAAATATCAATTTCAAGCATCGTGGCTTTATTGGTACTCTCACCGTCCACAAGGTTTATTCCTGCACAGTTTGAGGTAAATAAAAAAAAAATTACTTTAATCCAATGTTAACAACTGCTTCTAAAAATCAATGAACATTGTGGCTATCACTTTGTCTTAACATGATTTTTCTAAAAATAGGTGGTGATTTTCCTTACCGTTCCATCCTTACCGTGCCTTTTTTTACCATTTCGTCCCTTTTTTCCAATACCATCCCCCTTTTCTTACCTTACCGTCCCTTCTTTAACACCCCTTTAAGACAATGTTATACAAAATTTCTGTATTAAAAGTACTACATTGTTATTATTTCTTATTTGAATGTCCTGTGGGTACTATGCAAATTCATTATAAGTAAAAATTTAGAAGAAAATAAAAAGTTATGGGGGTAAAGTGGTAAGGAAAATTAAACTCGCAAGTTTAACTTAAACCTCAGTTAAATAAAAAAAATTTCGCTGCTGACCATTTTTTCTTTATTTTGAATCATTAAGGCATTCGTCTATCAGATAAAAATGTTATTTTAGCAAGTTTAATTTTGTCAGATTTTTTTCCCTCAAAAGTCAAAAGATTGTGAGAATGCCCCATATTGAGATATTCTGTATTTTTAATACAGTTTGTGTTTAAGAGTGAAATATGTGTAAAACAGAAGTTCCTTAATAAGATATCGCTTCATTTGCCAAAAGTATTGTGTCGTAAATATATGAAGCTTGTTCAAAGTGCAATAAGTATGTCCAAGAACAATGTGTACTACTTACTCAAACAGACACAAGTACTTTTTTCTGCCCCACATGTGAATAAATTCATTTCGATTTTTTCATAAAATATTCATGACTTTGACTTTTTTATAAATACATATTTTGTTTTTAGCAATTAAACTGTGCAATTTAAAAACACGTAAATTTATTTTGTTCTATTTTAAGTGTAATACCTGTAAAATATCTGTTAATTAGAATTAAACCATGCACTTAGCAAATTATGGCCTTATTTAGAATACATGTTCCTAATAAGGCTATTTTAAAGTGTCTCTCTGGAGTATCTTTTGAATTCTCTTAATCAAAATTAAACTGCGACAAGAGTATGCATGATTTAACATTGTAAAAATAAATATTACAGCCAACAACATTTGAAATGTTAATGCTGATATAACACATTTTATTGTGATCCGGATCCTTAACGTAGCCTTATTTCGTGCAAGTATTTTATCTTAATAATAACTGCATACCTATTATAAAAAAATAAAACGTTTGACTGCAAATAAACTTGAAAATTATCAAAATTTAGAGACATGTATAAAAATCTAAAGACTAAGATAAACACATATTAATTGCCGTATTTTATTATAAAAAATAATAAAAGCTTTTGGAACCAGCCCTATCAAAATATTTTAACCCGGCAGGACGCGCGCCGTGAAAATTAACATGAGAACAGGCATGGGGTATCAGCACACCCCAAACATATTAAATTGCATAAATACGAATATGATAAAGCATTTCTTGAAGCTCTCACATTTGGCCTTAAATTTAATAGTGTTTATACATTTTGCAATAGGAAATTACTCATTAGGAAATAAAGAAATACTTTTGGACACTAAGATTTCATTATAAATAAGACAAATATGATTTTACACAAAAACAAAAAGCATTATTCTTTCCCATCACAACTCCCGTGTATAGTCTAGTCCGATTTTAAAATTTAACGTATAGGTCATGATATATATTTATTTACTGTATATGAGGGTGGCCTTAGAACCATACGAAATTTACTATTTGAGCTGTTGGTTTTTAAAGTGAGTTATGTCTATTTTATGTTATTGCTAGATAATCCCTTTGAAAATCAGCGCATTTGAAATACCGTTGACAAATTAAAGGACTAGGAAAGAAAATTTATTCTGATATTAAAAGTTATTTATTGTGAATTCATTAAAAATATAAGATTTTTGTTAATTTGAAATAAGATTTAACAAATTAATAATGGTATTTTTTACAAAATGCAGAGGTCGTAAGCTTCAGGGAATTTTTCAGGACAAATATCAGATTTTTTTTTTTATATATATATAAAAAAATCTAGGTTAAACGAGCGAAATTTCGCCTTATTTAAGAAGATATTTCGATAAGAAAATACTAGTACCGAAGAATTTCTTGATCTTGAAATTTTAGGACAAGTACGATCCCTGAAAATGGCCTTTCTCCACTTTTAAAATTTTACCCATTTCCTTTTCTGATACGCACATTTGGCATTTATGCATTTCATAAAGTGTGTAGTACCTCGTTCAGTTATTTCAGATATTTTTTAGATTACATGTGTTCAAGATTCGAGACAGTGAGATATACTCTTAAGTACTAATTTCATGTGTGAAAGGTTCTTCATGTGATATATAGCAGGGAACGAAAACACAAGTTTTAAGTCGAAAATAAAAAATCCCAGCCGGCTCGGCCTACAGGCGCAGGTAGATTTCTAAGTTAAGTACTAATTTCACCAACAAAAACTAAATCATGATTAGAGATAAACCCACTTTAACAATTTTATCTGGCTGCTTTTGACGATTTTTTAATTTCATTTTCATATAAGAGCTGGTTTTATCAGAATCATGTTAAGTCAGTATTCAAAAAATATTTTTCCATGCTCAACAACGCGAAATTTTCTGACACATTTTCAGATTCATTTTTAAAAAGAGAAACATGAAACTTGCTGACGTGAATTTTTAAGAGCCTTATAAGCGACCTATGTTTTTTTTTTTTTTTCATTCAATTAATTAGAACTTGATTTATAAACAATTATTTTCTCAGTAGAACCATATTTTTCGTTTCCAACACAATCGTTTCGAGAAATTCGGTTCAAAATGCTCACTTTGACATATTTTTTTTTAAAATATATTCTGCTTCTATAAAAAAAAAACGACCATTACGGCACATTATATAGTTTCTGAATAAGAGAATCTACCAATTGGATGCATTTGAAAGCAAAAATGAATTTAAGAATGAGTCAGAAAATAAGCAGTTTGGATTTGAGTACATCCTTAATACGATATTTTTTCTTCAACCTCTATGTATTTTTAATTTGTTTTTGCGGTAAGAATTGGTCCTATCAAAAACTTGTCAATATAAAAGTTGTAGATAATATTAAGAAGATATATAATAAATTCATGCGGATTTGATATCTTGTGAATTGACTAAAATAAGGATTTTTTTCTTTTTCAACCCCCCCCCCCCCCACTCTATTTGTTTTCGTTTTTATTTATTTATTTATTTATTTATTTTGCGGCACGAATCGGTCCTATCAAAAACTTGTCAGTATAAAAGTTGTAGATAATATTAATACAATTTATAATAAATTTAATTGGATTTGATATCTTGAGAATTGACGAAGTTATGAATTTTTTTCTCACCAAAACTCTATTTTTCCGCCCCTTGAACCCATTTTTAGTTTTATCAAAAATCTGTCATACATAAATAAATGACCCATTTTTTAGAAGTAATAATAACTTTAAACTGAGTCGATATGTATTATAATTTAGAAGTTATGGTTTTTTTCGTTTTCACAACCCCCCCCCCCCCTTGTCCGATTTTGCCCATTAACGAACTTGACCGAGATTTTATGCCTCTTGATTTTATGTACGAGGGTGAATCAAATATAAACCGGAATTTTTGTTTTTTAATTTATTGGTACAAGATACAAAACAGAAAGTTACATATTATTTTTCTATATATTCTCTTGATTCCAAATCACATTTTTCGTACCAAGTCTGACGTTTTTTGATGCCGTCATCATAGAAAGAAGTGGGTGTGTCTCCAGCCTATTGCGCAAGAAGGCTTCAACAGCAGTGTCATCGCCGAATCATTCACCTCATAATGCTTCTTTCAAAGGTCCAAACATGTGATAATCACAGGGGGACTATAGGAACGGTGTTCCAGTGATGATCAATGCATTTCCTCCAACTTTTCGCGAGTCAGGTTGGCTGTATGGGGACGGGCACTGTCATGAAGCAAAATCACTTCTCTGATCGGAAATTCACGCCTTTTCCGCCGATATGCACGTTTTGTTTCATCCAACAGCTGACTGTAGTAGGCAGCACCCTCGAGAATGTCCCGAATGGCGCTAATGTTTTCCTCAGTCAAACTTGTTCGAGAGGGGGGGGGGAGTGAGGGGGTGTTTTCAACTTCTGTTCATCCTTCCACAAACTTTCTGTGCCAGTCATACACTTGGGATTTCTGCAGGCATGTCTCCCCAAACTGTGCTTGAAGTTTCCGTAAGATTTCAATCAGTCTTACGCCTTCATTTGTGAGAAAATTAACGATAATGCGTTGCGCAACGTTGGAGTGAACATCTCCCTAATTCATCCTGATGCCGATTGAGGAACGGAGAGGGTAGCACATATCAGCGCATAAATAGTCTTATGACATACCCACCTGCCATGCGCAGAGGTTTGAGCACCCTCGCGATGACCTTCAGGCCTCCCGGCAGAAATTCCGGTTAATATTTGATTCACCCTCGCACATGCAAGATGTAATGCATGTGCATTTATGTAATAGCATGAAAAATTATAAAATGCTATAACAACCAGAAAAATAATAGAACTTATATATATTATATATATATATGTATGGTACATGATACCTAAAAAAGCTTTAAATAGTTTTCATATTCTGGTGGGAATTCTATTTTCAACTTTTGATTGATATATATACATTTTTAAATCAACAATTTTTTTTCAATTTTTGTACTAATTACTTTTATTTTATGTCATTAACAATATTTTGTCCAAAATAAGGCAAAAACACAGAGAATGAGAGTAGTACAAAAATGAAATTGCAACCCGAAAGTATGAAATTGCCCCACGTTGGGAACCACTGACTTAGTGAGGCACCCTGCATTTTTGACTGAATAAGTGGATTGTGACCTAGCTTTCCTGTAAAAAAAATGATTGTTACGGTATGCTCCATCATCATTTAAAGTGTATCGCAATGGTGCTAAATCCCCATGTGTTAACTAATTAAATAGAAACTCGTGTTTCATTAATTATTTTTCATTGTTACAGCAAACCATATAAAATTCAGTGTTTTTTAGAAATTGTTAGCATGTTTACTACTTGGGGTATAATGTGCATCCTGCTTTTTGCAGGAAAAACAAGAAAAATACCTGGCATATGAGGCGTTGAGAGAACCAGAAGGGAACAATCTCCCCAGCTGTGATTTCGAGGAAAATGTTTTCGAAAATTTGTACAAAATTTTCTCAAACTCTTTTAGTCCAGTACTGCTAGTGCAGGGGAGTCCAAGCTTCTTCAGCAAGCGTATGATGGCTTAGTTGGCGGTGGCAGAGCGGACCCAGCCACTTGACATGCTTTGACACTTCGAACTCATTTTTCACAAAATTGTGGGATAATCCACTTTGGTTCTCAATGCCTCCT